>CM076961.1:0-2500 GCA_039566865.1 Aurelia coerulea | reverse complement strand
TAGGGTTAGGGTTAGGGTTAGGGTTAGGGTTAGGGTTAGGGTTAGGGTTAGGGTTAGGGTTAGGGTTAGGGTTAGGGTTAGGGTTAGGGTTAGGGTTAGGGTTAGGGTTAGGGTTAGGGTTAGGGTTAGGGTTAGGGTTAGGGTTAGGGTTAGGGTTAGGGTTAGGGTTAGGGTTAGGGTTAGGGTTAGGGTTAGGGTTAGGGTTAGGGTTAGGGTTAGGGTTAGGGTTAGGGTTAGGGTTAGGGTTAGGGTTAGGGTTAGGGTTAGGGTTAGGGTTAGGGTTAGGGTTAGGGTTAGGGTTAGGGTTAGGGTTAGGGTTAGGGTTAGGGTTAGGGTTAGGGTTAGGGTTAGGGTTAGGGTTAGGGTTAGGGTTAGGGTTAGGGTTAGGGTTAGGGTTAGGGTTAGGGTTAGGGTTAGGGTTAGGGTTAGGGTTAGGGTTAGGGTTAGGGTTAGGGTTAGGGTTAGGGTTAGGGTTAGGGTTAGGGTTAGGGTTAGGGTTAGGGTTAGGGTTAGGGTTAGGGTTAGGGTTAGGGTTAGGGTTAGGGTTAGGGTTAGGGTTAGGGTTAGGGTTAGGGTTAGGGTTAGGGTTAGGGTTAGGGTTAGGGTTAGGGTTAGGGTTAGGGTTAGGGTTAGGGTTAGGGTTAGGGTTAGGGTTAGGGTTAGGGTTAGGGTTAGGGTTAGGGGTTAGGGTTAGGGTTAGGGTTAGGGTTAGGGTTAGGGTTAGGGTTAGGGTTAGGGTTAGGGTTAGGGTTAGGGTTAGGGTTAGGGTTAGGGTTAGGGTTAGGGTTAGGGTTAGGGTTAGGGTTAGGGTTAGGGTTAGGGTTAGGGTTAGGGTTAGGGTTAGGGTTAGGGTTAGGGTTAGGGTTAGGGTTAGGGTTAGGGTTAGGGTTAGGGTTAGGGTTAGGGTTAGGGTTAGGGGTTAGGGTTAGGGTTAGGGTTAGGGTTAGGGTTAGGGTTAGGGTTAGGGTTAGGGTTAGGGTTAGGGTTAGGGTTAGGGTTAGGGTTAGGGTTAGGGTTAGGGTTAGGGTTAGGGTTAGGGTTAGGGTTAGGGTTAGGGTTAGGGTTAGGGTTAGGGTTAGGGTTAGGGTTAGGGTTAGGGTTAGGGTTAGGGTTAGGGTTAGGGTTAGGGTTAGGGTTAGGGTTAGGGTTAGGGTTAGGGTTAGGGTTAGGGTTAGGGTTAGGGTTAGGGTTAGGGTTAGGGTTAGGGTTAGGGTTAGGGTTAGGGTTAGGGTTAGGGTTAGGGTTAGGGTTAGGGTTAGGGTTAGGGTTAGGGTTAGGGTTAGGGTTAGGGTTAGGGTTAGGGTTAGGGTTAGGGTTAGGGTTAGGGTTAGGGTTAGGGTTAGGGTTAGGGTTAGGGTTAGGGTTAGGGTTAGGGTTAGGGTTAGGGTTAGGGTTAGGGTTAGGGTTAGGGTTAGGGTTAGGGTTAGGGTTAGGGTTAGGGTTAGGGTTAGGGTTAGGGTTAGGGTTAGGGTTAGGGTTAGGGTTAGGGTTAGGGTTAGGGGTTAGGGTTAGGGTTAGGGTTAGGGGTTAGGGTTAGGGTTAGGGTTAGGGTTAGGGTTAGGGTTAGGGTTAGGGTTAGGGTTAGGGTTAGGGTTAGGGTTAGGGTTAGGGTTAGGGTTAGGGTTAGGGTTAGGGTTAGGGTTAGGGTTAGGGTTAGGGTTAGGGTTAGGGTTAGGGTTAGGGTTAGGGTTAGGGTTAGGGTTAGGGTTAGGGTTAGGGTTAGGGTTAGGGTTAGGGTTAGGGTTAGGGTTAGGGTTAGGGTTAGGGTTAGGGTTAGGGTTAGGGTTAGGGTTAGGGTTAGGGTTAGGGTTAGGGTTAGGGTTAGGGTTAGGGTTAGGGTTAGGGTTAGGGTTAGGGTTAGGGTTAGGGTTAGGGTTAGGGTTAGGGTTAGGGTTAGGGTTAGGGTTAGGGTTAGGGTTAGGGTTAGGGTTAGGGTTAGGGTTAGGGTTAGGGTTAGGGTTAGGGTTAGGGTTAGGGTTAGGGTTAGGGTTAGGGTTAGGGTTAGGGTTAGGGTTAGGGTTAGGGTTAGGGTTAGGGTTAGGGTTAGGGTTAGGGTTAGGGTTAGGGTTAGGGTTAGGGTTAGGGTTAGGGTTAGGGTTAGGGTTAGGGTTAGGGTTAGGGTTAGGGTTAGGGTTAGGGTTAGGGTTAGGGTTAGGGTTAGGGTTAGGGTTAGGGTTAGGGTTAGGGTTAGGGTTAGGGTTAGGGTTAGGGTTAGGGTTAGGGTTAGGGTTAGGGTTAGGGTTAGGGTTAGGGTTAGGGTTAGGGTTAGGGTTAGGGTTAGGGTTAGGGTTAGGGTTAGGGTTAGGGTTAGGGTTAGGGTTAGGGTTAGGGTTAGGGTTAGGGTTAGGGTTAGGGTTAGGGTTAGGGTTAGGGTTAGGGTTAGGGTTAGGGTTAGGGTTAGGGTTAGGGTTAGGGTTAGGGTTAGGGTTAGGGTTAGGGTTAGGGTTTAGGGTTAGGGGTTAGGGTTAGGGTTAGGGTTAGGGTTAGGGTTAGGGTTAGG